>CM038673.1:311012126-311022647 GCA_021605145.1 Aegilops bicornis
AAGTGTGTTTGGTCATGCTCGCCTTAGCATAGTTGTTCCTCTTCATGCATGCTCAACTCAACACCCCTCTTCATATATGCTCTTTTCATGCATGCTTCTAGTGTATTTGTGCTAATAGAGTGTGGACTCATGCACCCTCCATACACTCTACCAAACACCCAAAATGGGTCGAGATGGAACTCTTGGGATCATGCACCTCTTCATACACCCTACCAAACACACTGTGCATGTGTTTGGTTCATTGCTACACTTGTGGCTTGCCACACTTTTCTAGCTACATGGCTCTATATGTCATATACTCAACTTCTTGCCAAATCTTGCCACACTTGTGGTGGCCATTTTGCTAGCCACATTTTTTGTTTCGCATACACTTTGCCTAAGCTTAGTTGTGGCAAAGTTAGTCATGAATGAAGTTCAACCATGGAGTCTTCTAGATCTCTACATGTGGCGTAATCATGGAATGTAGATGATATCCAACGGCCAAGTAGTGCTCGGATTTGCCATCTTGTACCATCGAATTGGCTTCATCCAATCCACCAACTTTCAAAGTTATTCACACGCTATATAGGGGTATAGATATAGATGTGCCGCCTGCTGTAATGGATCCAAAGTATATCTGCTTAGTGGAGTGCACTCTATACACATTATCTATTTATTTTCTCTAACCTTTTGTAGCCATGCAACCAAGCCACATAAGCTTCATGGGTGCCCCCACATCATATTATTCATACCACGCTGATGTAAAAAAAGATAAATCACCCAAAACAAGATCTTCCCGCTTTTTGTTCCTACGATGTCAGTACGTGCACGAGATTCTACTAGTTGTATAGTGGTAGTACTAGTTGTATAGTACAAACTTGGTACTAGTAGGAGCAGAGTAGTATGGAATGCTCCTACTCTATCAACAAGCCCCATCTCGACACCAAATTTCTGCGCTTCCGTATACAAATAGATCTTCCCTGCGCTTTCTGCTTTTCCAACCCAGCGGGCGTGTCAAAAGTGTTCGGCTCACAATAGTTGGTTTGCTCAACGGCGGTCCCACATGAAAGTGAAATGCTAGGCAACACGCCTTCCTAAGCTATATGTGGGTCGTGGCCGGACGGGTTGCGGAGTACTCCCGATTCCCCATGCAGGGGGGGAGGCGACGCGAACACGGCAGCCTTTTCCTTTATTACTAGCAATGTGCCCGCTATGCTAAGTGTACGGATCCAAAGTAGTAGAATAGTAGTACTTGTTCACAAACTTGAAAGAAATCACTCTTGTTTTGATATACTCCTAATGTATTACTCCTCCGCTCCTAAATATTTGACTTTTTAGAGATTTCAAATGGACTATCACTTATACGGATTATATAGACATATTTTTCTCTCTGGAAGTGTAGATTCACTCTTATTTTGTTCAAATGTAGTCACTTATTGAAATATCGAGAAAGACAAATACGAGGAATGGAGGGAGTACTTTTCACTCAAAAATATATTTCTCGTGTGCTGTTTTGATGAGGTGAGGGAGGATGGTTGCTATCACAAGTTAATAAGTGGATTTTCTGCAAATTGAGCAAAGAAGTGGGCTATTTTGCAAAATGCCACAACTTACCTCATAGTTGTTAGATGCGCAGAATCTAATGGTCGCCTAAATGACAGATGGCAGTACATGCACCACCATCACCAACTAAGTCTTTTATAGGAGTATATATTTCTCCAAATGTTTTGATGAGGTGGAGGGAGGATGTGGTTAAGCTTTCAAGATAATAAGGGTTTCCTCGCAATTGGAGCAAGTGAAGTGGGATATTGTTGCAAAAATGCCACAACTTACCTCACAAATTGTTAAGATGCGCATCTATGGTCGTGAAACGACGGATGCATGCATACACCACCATCACCAACCCAGTCTTTTATAGGAGTAGGGAGTAGAGAAACATGTATAAATTGTAACATTTTGCTTCTGCTCCTTGGCAACGCATCGACAGATAGAAATAACGATTGAAAAGCTAGGGTGGGGCTTATTTCCATGAGCAAGGTGGATATGTAGTAGGCTAGGTTGGCGCATCGTCGGGTTTGGTCACACGCCAGTCCCGGACATGTTCTAGTGTTTCTAGTAAGATGCTCGTGGCGCTGTACCTAAGTTGATGGGAAAAGGTAAGCACAACTTATAAATTGACGGATGGAGTATTGCCAAAGCGATGCATATAATTAAGCAAAGGGATCGCGACATGTCGGTATTGACCTGGAAACGTAGAATGTGCAAACACCACAATAAGAATTAAGGCCACGTATGATGATGCAATCGCAAAGTAGTGGTTAAAGTGGTTGCAAAGAAGAAAGATGCATCCATCAACGACGACGACCTCCTCCTCCTCCCTCAACTTAGTGCGCCTGGCCACCGACCGCGTGCTGCCAAGCGAGCGGCGTGCTTTTGTGGCGAAGGTAACAAGGTGCTTCTCAGCAGCAGCATCCAAGGCTTCCAGTCGGAGGAAGGCCAACATCGAGCGCCCTCACCGCCTTTGTAGATAAATTTCCATGTACATGATTTGCCCATACACGTGGATGTGTAGGTCGATCGAATTCTTGTGGCAGGTCGCAGGCGCCGCAGAGAGCCGCCCAATTCTCCGTGTGGACATTCCTTCGGCATCTATGGGCGCAGCCGCAGGGCCAATCACCAAAGAAGCTTGAAAGAGGTTCCGCCATCGAGGCCGATTAGGGTGGCGTGCAATGAGAGGGTTCGAGCCCGCTGCGTCGAGGTGAGAGGAGTATGGCGATGTCATCCGCGAGCTTCTTGAGGACAGTGAACTTGTTGGTGGTGGCAACGATCATTATCCGGGTCCAACTAAGAGTTGTATTTACGGCCAACGGGCGCGGCTATCCACTCACCGGCCTCTCCAACACCGCTCGAGAGAGACCTCACGCGCCACGTCAGCAGACTTCGACGCCATGGACCATTCCGGCATACCAGCTGCTGGTCGCTTTCGCTGCCGATCGCCGCCATGGGTCCGGAGGAGTTTCTTCGGCGCTTAGTGTAGGTGCTTAGGCAAATGCTTAGGGTGCGTATGATGTGGAGATGCATTGGAATGGAGGTGCGCTTTATATGAGGGCAAGTTATGCTGTATTCACATCGCGCGCAATTTCTTTTCCCGTCCTCCTCCCATTACTTTCCTCATGCATTAATTGGAAGGAGGAGGATACATTGGCTGTTCAACATTTTGGGAACCGCTTACCTCGTCAGTTCGCTCAGACAGCTTATCGGGAAATTCTATACCGCTCTACCGGCTGCAAATCGACATAGCCATACAGCGTCACTGGGCCACACGGCCAACACGCCCTCGCCTCCATCAAACTCCCTCCGCTAAAAACCAAGCATGCAAACCGAGAAAACTCTACTCGCCACACGTCTGCTCATGAGCGGGTCCGGAATTAAACGCAACACTACCGAAATTCTCCCGTCACTACTCAGCTTTTAATATCAAGGCCGCCTTGGACGGGCCCACTGAAGGTCTTCTCTCACTGGCTCCGCCTCTATTTACACGAGGCCTTATGCAGAGCAATGGGCAAGAATCGCACCCTCCGCCGCCCCCTCTATCTCCACCTTCACCATTTTCTCCACTTCTTCCGATGGCTTCCGAGGAGCTGCTCCCAAGATATTACCCTATTGGTGGGCTTCGCCGAGCTCTTCCCGGATACGGGAAGGCGAGGTCCGCCGGCAAGCCAATCACCAACTCGCTAGGCCTCGACACGAAGGAGCTGCCGCCCCAAGAAGGCGCGGTGGCCAGTAACCGCCCCAGCTTTCCAACAAAGCTCTGGATGAGGAGTGGCGAAGCGTTGCTGCACGCCGGCAAGATGAAGCGAAAGCCGGCACCGGTACGGAAGTGCTGCCGTTGCCGCCACGCCGCTTATCATCGCCCCTGCAGGTTCTGT
Organism: Aegilops bicornis; assembly: GCA_021605145.1. Lineage (NCBI taxonomy): Eukaryota > Viridiplantae > Streptophyta > Magnoliopsida > Poales > Poaceae > Aegilops > Aegilops bicornis. The sequence goes on from CM038673.1 coordinate 311,016,035, forward strand.
GGGCGTTGGCCCAGGTGCCTCACTGCAGAACAGCCATGCGTGTGAGACAAAAGCCGGGTGCGTGACAAATGACGTAGTCAAGGGCGGCTTCCCGTGTCCGCCACTCATCATTGAGGAGGAAGTAGAACACGGGAGGCCCCGCCACTTGGCTTCCACATGAAGGCCACAGCCGAGGCTTACTCGATCACAGATTCGTGTGGTTTCTTTGCTTCTTCTCGTCTCTTCCGAGGACCTTCATCGACCCCGCAAAGTGTCTCGCCGGACATGAGGGAAGATAGTTAAGGGATCTCATATGCGTCATTTGGATTTATGTACTCCTCTCCGTATCAAGGGGAATTTTTGTTCTAAGAATGGATAAATTGTATGTATCTATAACTAAAATAAGTTCTAGATACATCCATTTCTAGGACAAGTATCTTTAATCCGGACATTGCAGGAGTATTAATTATACTCAAGATAGCTGGATTGGCACCGCTTTAGTTCATGTAAAATGTAATGAAATCCATCATGTTTATATGAAGATCCCGCTTTTTTATAATGTAAATCCTTTCATTCTTATATGAAATCAAATCCTGCTAGTTTGCAACGCACTTCATCCTCGTTGCTTAGAGTTGTGAAAATGTAAGATCAACAAGGGCCACAAGTTTTTGATCTCGCCCTCCGCAGAAGGGAACGGGAGGAAATTTGTTTACCGCCGCCGCTGGAGACATGCTCTTATATGTCGAAACAATAGAGTGACATCCAATCCATTTGAGTTACATTATGGTATGATTGTCCCTCTTTTTTTTTTATAAAAAGTTAATTGTACAAAATGTACATTTGACTTGGGTGGGTGGTGGCTACAACTCCGCATTGTAAAGTTAAAAAAGAAACAAGTCCATCCTTAATTCCTTGTATTCTAAGTACTCATGGGTTCCATCATCAAGATAGTAACGTAAAAAGAAGTATATATATAAATAAGTAATATATAATATAAAAATCTAAAGTTAAAGACAGATGTAACCAACTCATGTCATCGCATCCCAGTGCTAACTCCTCGTCCAAAGACATTTTTTGTTGTAGACCATGTCACGGCTGATATATCTCCATAAAGTCTATTTCCATATTTCCACTGTTCTGCTCCTCATTTTAAATATTTTTCTTTTTCAGATTTCAAATGGACTACCACATACCGGATGTGTATGTAGACATATTTTAGAGTGTAAATTCACCTCCATTTTGCTCCATATGTAGTCACTTGTTGAAATCTCTAAAAGACAAAATATTTAGGAAACGGAGGGAGTAGAAAACAGTAGTTGGTGATGATGGTGTATGTACTATCCTCAAGTAATATAGGTCATTTGGATTTATAATTCTAACTGGATATAGGAAGAAAACATATGGCAATTTTGCAAAAATATGTACCCACACCCCTCTTCACGCTCGCAAATACGGCCTTCCTTCGGCTTCCATCCTTTTTCTCTCACAAGATAAACTACTACATAAAAATGCATCTTGATACCGCCTGCAAACGCATTTCCGGGCATCTAGCTAGTTTCTTTTTAAAATAGCATTAACGCGATAATTGGGTTCAAGTGATATATTTTATGTCTCGATTTCCGGATGATTTGGGGATTCACTAGTAGTAACAAAAGAAAAAGGTTGCCTTGTTAATTAATGTAAAATGTGATGAAAACTATCACATGAGGCCGGTAAAAACGTAGGCACACTGGGTTCAGCCATCATCGCCACTAAGGACGTATGCAAAGCATCGCAAGAAGTCTACATATCGTAGGGCGCTACTAAGCTTATGAGGTGCCGCACAGAGACACAATGTTCAGAGAGAGAAACCAATCGACAGATTATGATCGCATTGAGTTGTCACCCTTCTTATGCGTCATTGTTGGGGTGGGGAGGGAGGTAGAGAAAGACGATCGAAGTGCAAAAGTGTACACAAAGGCACAAAACTAGCCGAAAGGTGTGTGTGTATGTGTGTGTGTGTTTGAAAGAGGAGTAGATAGGGATTACTATCAAGATCGAGGTGCCGTGCCTCTACTCCATCTGCGTGTGCGGGTAGTGTGTGTGTGTGTGTGTGTTTGAGAGAGAAGCCACCGATATATTAGTATCAAGATCGAGGTGTCACCCTCACTCCTACGTGTGTTAAAGTGTGTGTGTGTGTGGTTGTCGTGGGTGTGGGTGTGTGTCGAGGGCTGGAGGGGGGGGCAAAGTGACACTTACATATCCCTAATCTTATAAAACATAGTTGGTGATGATGGTTGTCTCCTGCCATCCCCTGCAATATAGGCCATCCGATTTATACTGAGGCTCAAGGATAGGAAGGAAACTGTGGCACTCTTTGCAAAAATATACCCACACCCCCTCTCCGCATTTGCAAATAAGGCATTCCCTGCTCATCCTTTTCTCCCACAAAGATAAACTTACTCATACAAATGCATCTTTGATGTTCGTGCAGTACGACATGGGTATCTCGCTAGTAGGGAGAAGGAGTTTGTGTGATACATATCTAGCTATATTAAGGAATAGGTAGATAGCATTAAAGTGCGAGGGCATACTTAAAGCATCACAAAGATAAACAAAATTGTGTGCATGCAAGTGCCGGAAAAAATAAAGCTTAGAAACAATGTGTGGGAGAGAGAGAGAGAGAGAGAGGAGAGAGAGGAGATCGAATTCAAAACAAAAGGTGCTCCGTTGGAATCCCATTGTATGTATTCATATGGTTCCTAACTCAGGGTCAACCTAGGTATATGTGTGAGAGACATTATTATACTTTGAGACATTAGTGGATGTGGGTGGGATGGAATTAAAGGGTGGTATGGTTCGATGCAAGAGCGAAGCGGTGTGTTTCGCGGTGTGTGAGAGACTTGTAGGATCGGGGTAGAAAGATGAATTCTAACCTTGATCGGAGGGGAGAGAAATACACGGTTTGGCGCTGTGTGATTCCTCGATGAATTACATGTGGAAAATGAGATATGTATGCATGTGAGAGAGATTGCACAATTCATTCATGTATTACTATCTAGCGATCGTGGATCGCATCGCTTGAACATAAATCAATATCTACTTCATATCGTGGCCAAAGGTACAATATCGATTCAACGCTATAAAGATTGGACACTCACATATCACATTTTTTTCTTATTTAAATAAACCTTTCGGGCTTACCATGCCAAAGTTACAAAGTGATGTTTCTTCAAACAACCAATGTAGCTATCATGTACATGCACCATTGTTAGCATTTTGCATCTGGCAAATCATTAGTCTTGGATGATTTAAGGTTCGCTATTATGAAGTAATATATGTAATATTCATATATGAATTCAACGGGTACCGCAAATATGAAATGGAGGCTATGTAATCATATAATGAGGTAACACTTTAAGTAGCGGACTACAATATCCATTTCTTTTGTGCGCCTCTACACTAACACGCTAATGCATTATGTTTAAAGTAAATAACCAATTGCACTAAATTATCTATTTACATCTAGAAATACATATAATGAGCATTTGATCCCTTTTTTGTGAACGAGCCACTACACTGCATTTATTGTATTTACTGGCTTTTGCTCCGTGGTCAACTCCAAGTTATCGGGCGATTCATCCCAAGTTATTGTCTTTTTTCAAATCGACACACCAGTTATTAATCGATGACGTTGCTCTCGGCGTGTACACAGCCTCAAGCATGACCTTCCCGCTTAGCATCGGGTCCAAAATTAGTTGAAACCGGATACGAACGATCTCACATGGGCGGCAAAATCTCCCGCCCTTCTAAAATTTCCGCCACCTTAGTCTTTAGCATGCGAAATTCTTTTGTCCTTGGTGCACGGAGACCAACAGTATGCATGTGACGCCTTCATCTACATATTGTGGCTCCGGGGCTGCTTTTGGTAACTTCCCTGGTTCCCCCCCACTCACACCTTATTAATTCCCCATTTCCTCTCCCTCCCGCAAAAACGCATTTAAATTCACGTAAGACTGCAGCATCTCACATCATGTCCGCTCTGCATTTCATCGGCCTTTTCTCCCTCCCTCTCAAAACCCTAGACTACCTCATCCACCGAAGCGCATCAGCAGCCCATTCACTACCAGCGGTGTCCACCTCGCCGATCCGGGCTTTGGATCTCGTCAAGGGCTGCATCTACCCCTCCCACCTCCCTAGAAACAAGTAGACTCGCTTCATCCACCACTATACCACAGCTCATTCGGGTTGTCGTGCCTTCGTCCATTTGGCGCCGGATTCTGCTTCGCAGCTGCACTTCCGTCAATCCGCAAGACATCAAGATAACGCAGCGTTTCATCTCAGATTCCCCATCGAGACGTCATTCACCCTCTCCGGAGCCGCCCACCGACGCTTCCCATCAATGGCCTCCTAGTCCTTCTTTGCCGACAAATTTTCCTCAATCTCTACCGGAGCTTACCGTCACGAACAATCATCAAGCCAACCCCACCGAGTAGCGCTTTGCTTATAGCTCATTTTCAACCCTACCGAGGCCGCTGGTTAACTCACAAGTCCACTCTGGCCTCGTGATCCGCCTTCCTCGCACCTCATCATCCAACCTACCGGAGCAGCTTCGACGCCTCATTCATCTACCGCAGATCCATCAAGACGGCCGACACCATCCTTAACTCCAACCACTGGAGCAAATTTTTCACCCCACGCTCCATGGCCCATGGCCACAGATCCGCTTCACCACACCGTAGTCCACCCTACCGTGAGCCGCTTCCACAAACACCCTACTCGGGACGGCAGTTCTAGATCTCCTTATCGACCCTTCGATACCAACAGTAAGATCATCACCCTTTTGATGTTTCTAACCTGATTCCCACTGGTTTCGGCAAGATGCTGCAAGCACTCCGCCACGTGCCTAGGTACTTGTCACCTTTAAACCCGGCCCAAAGCATCATCCGCCCGATGTACTTCAAATATAACTAATAGGTCAATCATATACCTGTCTATGCAGCCGCAAAAAACTACAAGGACGATGTTTCTTCCGATCTACTCAGCCTTGCCAACCAAGATCCCCGGACCCGAGGCATTGCATATGGATCTTGTAAGTGTGTGTGTCTTCTCTCTCTTGTATTGTTCTCGCTCCTTACCAACGCGCTTTGCTAGCATTTTCACACCAAGAATCCCTTTGTGCGCATAATGATTTCCTACCATCAATGCTGCTAAATTAGATATGTAGATGTCATACATGATACTACCTCGACCTCTGCTCCTAAATATAAGTCTTTCTAGAGATTCCAACCTATAGGCTACATAATGGAGCAAAATGAAAGTGAATCTACACTCAAAAATGCATCTATATACATTTGTATGTGGTCCATAATCGAATTTCTACATAGAGATATATTAGGAACAGAGAGAAAGCAAAGACATTACACACAAAAATCGTGAGAGGTGGCATGTAGGAATTCCAAAGACACTACAATTAGGCTCCCTTAGAGTGCCCGCTAGTCCAAAGACACAGAGTCATGGCTAGTTTATGCTACGTGACACACAATCATTAATTGTGGTTTTAAATATGCGCTAAGGGATAAGCAATGTATTATCATGTGTAGAGAGTGTCCTCAAATTAGTCGTGTGTCAATCCTGGTGCATTGGGTTACACAATGAAAAAAGTACAAGATGTATGTGGTAAATTTCATGGAACATCGCAAAAAAAGGAGAGCCAGCCCGGTGAGCCTATATAGTGTGCTATGGCATCGTTACTCCTCCATTGGGCAATCATCGTGACATGTTATTTGTATGTCACGACTATTGGCCAAGTTTCTTAGGGACAAGCTTATTACGAAAGCTATCCTAAGAAAATAAGCACATGTGAATCATAAGCTCCATGTAATAAGCCAACCAGTTCTTTTCTTTATCAAGTGCTTTTCAGCTTATCTTGGTATGATAAGTGAAAAGTCTAGATTGCATTATATTTTTTCATCTTTGCTGCGCTTATATGAAAAATTAGTTTGACTTGCAAACATCACAAATTGAACCCAAAGGCAAAGAATTAATATGATAGGAAAATTGTAATTCATCACTATTTGCTCAACATGCAAACACAAAGATACCATCTACTTGGCACAATCTACTTTGGTCAATGTTTTATATAGAGATCCCATTGCCTAATTTAAAATCTAAAAATAATGCACATCCATATTTAAATGAAGAAAAATTATTTATTGAAATTGATGGTCCAAGTGGCTGGGTTATTATCATATAGTAGCACCAACCGAAAGCATCATATAGCAAAGAGTGTACTTATATACCATCATACAAACATAGCAGCAAATTTCATAGCAACTTCATCATACAGCAAAGCATAGCAGCTCATAGCAATCTCATCATCATACCAAAGCAGTTAGCAGCAGTGCAATTCATCATATACCAAAGAAGAGAGGCCTTCATAGCAATTATTCACTGTATAGCAGCAGCAGTGTGAGCAGCCTGCAGAAATTCATCATATAGCAAGCCAGAGGAGTGCCTTCATAGCAATTCATCATAGTATAGCAGCAGCAGGAGTAGCCTATAGCACCATTCATCATATAGCATCAAAGTGTGAGTACCATAGCACTCATCATACAACAAATAAATTTCATAGCAACTTCATCATATAGCAGCA
>CM038673.1:311022747-311030247 GCA_021605145.1 Aegilops bicornis
AACGGGAAATGGAGGCCATCGACTTTTTACGTATGTCAATAAAGCTTGTCCTAAAGACTCCATTTCCCTTTGCCGCCAAGATCGACCAGATTGTTAACTCCACGGCCGGATGTGATTTGCTTTCATTTCTCCGGATGGACATTCAGGATATCATCAGATCTTCATGGCGGAAGAGGATGAGGAGAAGACCGTGATTCATCACCCCATGTGGCACATACTGCTTTTGTACTTGGATGCTCCTTCAAGTTAAAGAATGCTGGTCTAACATTTCCATAGAGTAGTCCATGACGCTTTTTTGTCAAGAAATGCATGTAAATGTGGAAGTTTCATGGATGACATAGTGGTCAAAAGCAAGGACAAAGCGACTTCGGTTCAAGATTTAGACGAAACCTTTGCAAATCTGGGCGCAAGATCAACTCTCAAGCTCAACCCCGAGAAGTGCGTAGGTTTTGGAGTCCCTTCCGCAAGCTTCTCGGGTTCTTCGTGTCTCAGCTGGGAATTGAGGCCAATCCCGACAAGATCAAGGCCATCGAGCGATAGAAGCATCCAAAGCTATTAAGGGTGTATCGAAGGTTAGTTGCCGGTTGCGTAGCTGCTCTCGGGAATAGCCCTAGATTTAGCTGAAGCGCTTCTCGCCATTTTTCAAAATTTTGAAAAATGCAGTGTCCGATGCAATGGACCTGAAGCTTGCGTAAGAAGCGCCACAGGATTCTTGAAGAGATATTCGCCCATCTCAACACTTGTCGCACCGGTTACAAGAGAAGTTGTTGCTATATATAGCGTAAAACCAATCAAGTGGTTAGTGCCGCGTTAGTAGCGGAGAGGGAGGCGGATGATGAGCTAGCAACCATGCGGCGTATGCATCCAATGGCTGCTGTGGGGCTTCACCTAAACTCGGGTCCCGGATATGATTCGGATTCAAGGCAGTACACATGAGAAGATGCGTAAAGGGATGGTGCAATTTTTCCGGGGCTTTACTTTTACGGGCCTCTTCTGAGGGGGGCGAAGCCAAGGCACTTCCGGGCAAAAGTGTAAATTGCTTTTTCGCCCCCTCACATGGCCTCGAGAAAGCTGTGCCATTACTTTCAGCACATGAGATCACAATGGTTACCGCTTCCGCTTGAAAAGGATACCGCAAAAAATCCTTAAGCAACAAAGTGTGATTGTCGAAAGTGGGCAATTGAACCTGCTTAAGCTTTTGGCCTCAAGTTTGAGAAAAGCACTTCAATCATCCAAAGCGTAGCATTGGCGGAGTTCATAGCAGAATGGACACCAACACCGTGATAGAAGAAATTCCGTAAACGACATCCCTCACAAGGAAGCAAGCAAAGAGTATCGATGTACTTTGATGGTGCTCTTCTCGCTGCAAGTACGCCAAGCCGGGCTTAAGGTTACTTGTCGCACTCTAATCGGAGAGCAATTCCTGCTAGTATGTAGTCCAGATGCACTTCTTCCAAGGAGCAAGCCACAAACAATATCATGAGGCACATGAAGGTTTGCTTTACGGCCGGTCTCAGATCGCAGAGACCTTTTGGGATCATAGAAGCTCATTGTCGTGGGTGACTCACAAGCCTTACGTCCGCCATGAATGTGAATTATCGAGTCCATCGATGGAAGCGGAAGTTGATGAAGTGAGGAAGCTGGAAGAGCACTTTCACTGACCAGCTCACAATGGAATATATTCCAAGAGCTCGTGAATCCATATCGGCTGATGAGACTCCGCTAAAGTAAGCGCCGCAAGACTTAAGTTACCTGTGGAACTGTGTGGATCTTGTGCTCTGGCTTCTACCCAACCGCCTCAGAACGCCATCAACCCGGACAGAGCAGGGAAGAGGAAGTTGATCTGGTGACTACTTTTCAAGAGGGAGCCTTCAAGCCGCCGCCAAAAAGGTCCCTAAGATCGGCATTAATTAACAATAAGCCGAGGAGCATCAGCTCCCGGCATGCCCCACGGTTGCCTTACAGCTAGTGCACGCCCCGACAAGTTTTGTTCCTGCAAGCTTGCCGGGGAACGCTGGGGCTTTCGCTCGTGCCGCACAAGGTGTTCTCGGGCCAGAGAAGCTTTGATGTTCTGCAGCAATACAGATGTGCCTTTTAGTCCTTGTTGTCGAGCCACAAGCTTCTAGTATGGGCGCGCAGCAGATTGTCCATTTCTCTTCGTGACAGTGAGAACTTCCCAAGAACAAGAAGAAGCGGGAAGAGTAGCCCTGCAGTCAAGTATGTACTAGGCTATTGTCGACAAAGACACTGCATGTGAAGAAGACTCAACCCAGGAAATTGAAGTGTATTCACCGGGAAGACGACAAAAGCCACAAGGGGAGATACATGGAGGCATATGTGGTCACCACATTGGCGCTGTAACACTTGACCGCAAAGCTGCCCGCAAGAAGGTTTTCTTTCGACCGATAGCCTCCGTGATGCAACCACATTGGCAACCAAGTGTGAAGCTGCAAGGCCTCGATTCCAAGCAGAGTACACCACCAGCTCAAGCTCTCCGTGTATTTATCCCTTTATCCCCGCCATTTTCGGTCCGGGGCTCAAATACATCCTCGCCCCTTCCCTAGTTGTCGGGGGCTTTTGAGTACTTGTATGTTGCAATCGACAAGTTCACGCGGCCGGAAGTGGAAGCAGTGGAGGAAGGTGACAACACAACAAGAGTCAAGTTCTTCAGTCAATTGTTTGCCGCTTCGAATCCCTAACAGGATCATCACCGAATAACGGCACACGCTTCACAAGCCGCACTCTTCATGCAAGACGCCCAAGATCTGGCGCCAAGGTTCTGCTTTTGCTTCTCGCTGCTCATCCGGGAAGCAACGGTCAAGCGGATGTGGCAATGCCAAGGCGCAGCGCCGGGCTCAAGACCAGAACTTTCGACAGCCGCACAAGTGCGGAAGAAAATGGATCGAGGAGCTGCCGGGTGGTTCTTGGTCGACATCGTGACGACGCCTAAATCGGAGCCACCGCCGCACACCTTTCGCCGCTTCTAGTCTATGGAGCAGAGGCAGTTCTCCCCACAAAACTCAGATACGGATCAGCCGAAGTGCTCGCTATGATGAGCTTGAGCAAGAGCAGCTGCGACAAGATGACGCTATTGCCCTTTTTGAGGGAAGATCGCTCGTGCTCTCGAAGCCGCCGACGAAGCTGAGATATCAAAGAAGCTTTTCGCCGCTACCATAGCCGCAAAGTCAATGCCGAAGTCTTGAGGAAGGCGACCTTGTTCTTCGGGCTGCTCAGTCCGCCAAGAATTCCAAACAAGTTGACGCCAAAGTGGAAGGCCCTTATCGGGTGAAACGAAATATCAGCTCGGATACCATTTGAGACCGAAGATGGCATTCCGTGAGAAACTCCTGAACATTGAGCATCTTCAGAAAGTTTTACTCAGAGATGCTGGGTTGTCGCTGAACCTGTTCCGCAACCACCTTTTTGTACAAGTCTTGCCGCTGTTGCATGTAATCCTTTGTACAAAGCCGGGCGCTAGATTTCGCAGCATAAGAGAAGCGTTAGCGTGTTTCGCATTATCTTGTCAATTCTATGCTTTTTACTCCTATTTTGCATGCGCCATTCTCCGACACTTTGTGCAGCACCTACCCCGTAAGTGATAACGAGCCATAAGGCTCCATATCTTTATTTCTTTTCTTCTTCTTTCTCAAAAAGGAAGGTTCCTCGCATCAACAAGTTTGCCGGGGGGAAAGGAGAAGATAATGGTGTGGACCGTTGCCGCCAAGGAAGTCTAGCCTTTGCCGGGAAGCAAAACGGCAGAAAAAGCTTAGTTGCCAAAAGTTTGAGCAATCAGTTTTAAAAATTTTAAGTTATCTTCCTTGAACGAATCGAACTTTGTAAATGGAAAACCTATGCCAGAGGAACCAACTCAGAGCTAGTTGGCGCTTCTTTACTTTGTTTCGAGTCCTCTCAACAACTTAAGTGAGTTGCGATTTCGCTTATGCGATAAGGTTGTTGTCGGAAGCGGCACCGCCAAAGCGTCGACGTCTCCAAGACTCAGCCCAAGGGCTCACAAAGTTCGATATTTAACAAGTTGCCTAAAAGCGTAAGGCAAAAAACATACAAAGGAAGGAATCAAGTAAAGGAGATAACATAGCAATTGATACTCAAAATAAAGTTATATTAGAAGATAGCTTGCCGCAGCTCTAATGGATTGTTCCTATGACATGACCAAAGCAGCCGACAGAGAAAGAAAACGGGCGGGCCTAATCTACACGGGTCGCCTCAACCCTCTTGATTCCGCCACCGGCCCACAATGGGTGCGATAAGGTCTTGAACGCCCACATCAAGATCCGGGCGGCAGGGACTTGAGGACGCAGAAGTTGAGGCCTGGATTATGAAGGCCACCTTCATCAGCACCTTCTTCGAGAGCCTCGCGCAGATCTGGCGCTGACTCTCGGCCAGCTGCTTTGGGACTTCTTCCCGAGTCAGCTGGAGGCCCTTCTCCACGCCTTGAAGAACAAGCTAAGCTTGGCGCTTAGGTTGAGGTGCTCACGGAGGAGTATTCTGAGATCCACCATCCCCAGCCTCCATCAGTCATTCGCTGGGATGGCGGCAGCAGTGATTCACGAGACCTCGTCCAAGGCTCCACGCTCTCCTCAAGGCACTCGGGCAACAACACCGCCAGCTGAGCCCCTCGTCGGCCTTGATCTTCCCCTTCAAGGTCAGCCTCGCTTCCTGCCCGGCCCAAATACTGAAAGCCAAAGTAGTTAGCTTCAACTCAAGGTCTGTATTGGAGTCTCGGGCGCGCGCTTGAGCCTTGCTCCTTCCGGGCGAGACGGCCCCACAGTACCGCCAAGAGTGTAGGCGCCCTTCAAGGCCATTGCTTGAGTGCAGCAAGCTCCTCGCCGCCTTCTTCTTTAGGTTGGCTCCAACCGTGCCACCTTCGCCTCCAGCCTTCTCATGGCCTTCTAATCGCGCGGCAAAGCATCCTTGCTTCCTTGAGAGCTCCGCCAAATGTTTCTCGCAAGATGGCGCAGATCCTCCTCGTGGCTGTCAAGGTTAACCTTCCGCTGCGCTTAGTCGGCCTTCCTCGCAGACAGCTGGGCTTTTCAGCGGCAAGTCATTGCTCTTCCTCGCCCAGCCTTCTCGAGGATGAAGGCTCTTTGGCGCTTCCTCGCACAGAAGTTGCTCCCGCTTTCTCCGCCAAGGACCGGAGAGCTTCCGGTTATGGCGCCCAGAGCCTCCGCTGCGGCGCTTTCGATGTTCCGCTTCCCCGCCATGGCTAAGCGCCCCGATGCCGCCAGCTCGTCGGTTTGCGCTGTAGAGCGACAGCAGCCTTCCGCAGCAACGCTTCCTCCTCGAAGCTCGCCGCTGCTGTTTGGCGCCATTAACCAGCGCCAGCCCAAATGGCCGAGGCGCAGCAGCTTTTCATCGATGGTTTCCTCCTTCGCCGGAGCGCCTCGAGCTCACCCCATGGAGTTTGATGAAGACGCCACCGCCTTCAAGTAGGGCGCTGGGCTTGGGCTCTTCGGCTCGACGCTGCAGCAGCCGCGGAGGGATCGGCGGTCGGTGTAGCGCCGGGCGCTTCGCGGCCTCAGTGGTCGCTAATGCACTGCTGACCTCGCCAATTTTCTTCATGGGCGGCAAGCCGGGCGGCTCTTCGACGGCAGGTTTCATTGGGGCCGACTTCTTTCTTCCACGAAGTGCTTCATCAAGAAGTTAGCCGCCAAGACGCCCTTCCCCTCGCCGGGCCAAGCACCGGGTTCCATTGGCTCTATGGCGGATCCTGATGAAGAGAGTCAAGCAAATATTCAAAGACAAAATCGTAAGAAGAAAAACACAAGGGAAGTACTCGTGCAAGAAGGTTACCCGCTACCAAGGGCTGGGTCATAGAGTCTCAGCCGCCAAGGATCGGCTGTGCCGGCCCCTTGCCGGAGAGCTGCCCCTTGTCGGAGAACGCCCCTTGCTGGGAATCCACCCTTACGGCGTAGTCGAAGCAGTATGAGGCTGCTCGCTTCCCACACAAGTCAACAATCAGATATCAAGAAGGAAAAAGCACCCATGCACGCCGTAATGCTGAAGAAGTAGACCATATGCTTACGCTGGGGGCTGCGCCTGGGGCTGCTTTGAAGAAGGGTTGCCTCATCCGCAAGGTGGTTCTGACGCGCTTCGGGCCGCCGTCAAGTAGTAGGTTCATCCTCGGCGACAACCACTGGGTCTTGGCTCTCTTCGACATCCTTCCGGGCCATTCCTAAAAAGGAATGGATTCGCAGTACAACAAATCAGATACAAGACAAAGCAACAAATCGAAGAATTACAAGTACACAGCAAGGAATCTTACTTCTTCCTCTTCCTCGCCGGAGCTGAGCGCGAGAGGTCGACCCCTGGCCCGCCCAGCACGACGAGGCGGAGGAGTGGGTTCCCTTGGACGCTTGAGCGGGAGCTGACCGGTGGCTCGCGAGGGGCCCCGCCCAGCTTGTCAAGCAGCGGGCGGAGGAGCTCCCGCTGGAAACAAAGGTTTGCCGCGGTGGAGGCCGTCGCGCTGGCGGCCGCTGGGTCTGCCCGCCTCTGGCCGCCTCCGCCTTATGGCGAAGACACTTTCTTGGTGGAGCCGGTGGCTCCGCCATGCAAGCTGCTTGAGGTGGGAAGGATGCGCCGGGCTCGCTCGCCGACTCGGCTTCAGTGCTCGGCAAGTTTTCCTCGCCAATCGAACTCCTTTCGCCGACAAGGCTTGCCGCCGCTGCTCTCCTCGGCCCTCCACAAAGTGAAGCCAACCGCCTTCACGACAATAAGCCGCTGCCGCTTCTTCCAGCCTGGTATGGCGCGCCGTGCATCTCATCGGGCCGTGAGTGTCGCTGGTGAGGCCCTCTGCTCGCTTCGGGGCAGACCGGCATTTCCACCAGATTGTCAAAAACTGCCGCACCACGCCATCTCCGGCCGTTTTTGCCAAGTTGGGACAATTCCTTGTGAGTCGCACAACGGCATCATTGCACGGATGCGCCGTCAAGCCGGAATTGTTGCACGCTGAATGACACCCCTCGCAACCTAAACATCTCCGGTGATCAGGATCGGGCTTGAACAGCTTCCTAAGAGCATTGCGCTGCCCAAGCTCCAAGACAAAGGAAGTTGAAGTTGAGGCTCGGGCGAGCCTCATGATGTCTCGCTAAGCGCTCAAATTCCTGTGCGTGTCTCCCTTCTCTCCCCGCAAGGGCGATGGCGCGGCCGGCGAAGAAAGTCCGCGCCAACAAAGGTTTGCCGCGTGAGTCCCGGCAAGTCCGAGGCGGAGGATTCGGTAATCATGATCTTCACTTAGCGCCCTCCGGGCTAGATTGCTCCAATCATTGCCGCCAGCATCATCGGGGTTTGGCGCTGGGCGGTAAAGGCTGCGGGTTCTCCTCAACAATCCAAAGCACCAATCTTCCCTCCACTCCTCCCATTTGCTACGGAGCTCTACTCTCCAGATAGGTTTTCCTTCTTGCCGCACCTCGGAGACCCAAGCAATTCCTCCCAAGAAGGGGCTCTCCTCTCTCGGCTCACGGGGTAAAAAGAAGTGACGGA